>JAWNLB010000174.1:20275000-20312500 GCA_035041595.1 Drosophila basisetae
CAGTTCCAGTCGAGTCTTAATGACATTACCAGCTAAGACACTCGACACTCGCAATTTCTCTCTCCCTGTCTCTCTCTCGCTCTCTCTCTCTCTCCCTGTCTGCCGGACTGTGTGCGAGGAGGGGAGAGTGGAGAGAGGTTAGGTATGCCCTTAATGCTGCCCACTTTACACTGTCAGTGGCCAGCGACAAAAACATGAACGAACACACAGTTTTATATGGCTGTGTTTTGGACACATTTTTGCGCTGGGCTACCCTGTAACCAGCATTAAGACTGTGTCTGTTCAGCTATCAGTTCACATTTAAGTTACAGTTTTTTTGACGGGTCTTTAGCCCAGAGCCGGAATCAAAATTTATATAGAGTATTGTAGATTAATCCATATCTCAATTGAGCAGTTATTGCAGTGGGCAATAGCGTTTACAGAACAACATTCCATGACAACAAAAACTTTACAGGGTATTTTTGTATTTTTGACGGAAATAGTCTTGTTTGTTTGAAGTTGTTATTACTTTCTGAGAATACCGTGCACACGGCAGTTAAGCAGTTTCAAATAGCTGAAAGTCCGGCTACATACATATATATATTTATATATAATAATATAATATATAAATATATATAAATATATAAATTCTATACATACACACACAAGAGCCAGACTTGGTCCGTGGATGCCATAAAGCGTACAAGCAACTGCCATTAAATTTAAATGCTTTTCGATGCCAAGTGCCTGTTCCAGGGCCTACCTAGTGTGTGTGTATGTGTGTGTGTGGAAGCCTATTAGAAATTCAATTGTGAAACCGCCAACAGTGGAAATCCGAAACTCTGCATAACAAAAAAAAACACTGTTCGTCGCTTTTTTTAAATTAAATCTTTCTCGCGCTCTTCTTCTTCCTTTTCTTATGGCTAACACTTTTCTTCTTCTTCATCTTCTTGTTATTACGTTGTACTCGCGCTTGTTGTGGTTGTTGTCATTCATTTGGAGTTTGTCATTCGACTTCGGTCAATAACAGTCGTTGTCATTGTTCTTTTTGTATATACCCTGTTTATTTAATACAACTGATGCAGTCAGCTAAAATTGCATATTCTATTCTTTTATTTAACAATACAAAGTCAGTGTTATAAGTATCAACAGTTAGCTGGTTTTCTCGCCAAATATAAACATTGTAATATTATTAGGCATTCGTTCGTATGCATAATCGTAAGAATCATAAATATATGATATCTGTAGGGTATGTGCTAGTGCAGTAAGCTCTGCTAAACTCCACCCCCTTACAGCTATTCCTTTCTCTCTCCCTCACACATCTGCACTCTGCTCCGATTTTAGTTTATTGTTCGAAGATCTCCACCAAAATGGCGACCAATGCAATGAAAGTGGACGAAGAGTTGAAGTGGGGAATGAAATGGTCATTGGCAACGTTACCAGCCGGCATTTGTTGTTGTTGTTGTACCTTGAAGTGCTTTTTTTTGTGGGCGGCGCTTTGGCAAGGCATCTTATAAATTAAAAAAACAAACAGCCAACCACAGCAGCTGAAGAAAAATAAGTAGAATGCCCAATACTCATAAGAGCGGTAGGGGAGGGGGTGGTGAAAATGTTAATGATCATGTTAATGGGAAAGGCGAATGACTATGGTTACGTCAAGCTAAATGTGAATGTGATTTAAATGACACACTGACAGAAAAAACTTAGCATAAGTTTGATGCTGGCGCTATCAAAAGACCGTTGAGTATTCAAGGTCAAATATATATATATATAGAGAGAGAGAGAGAGAGAGAGAGCTGGCGGCTGCAATTGAAGTGCATTTAACATAGTCTGCAACTGAACATCAAATCAATGTGTTAAAAAAATTTTTAGTAAGACCATATAAGTGATCAATAATTCATATACTTTATTAACGATCGCTCAAGTATGGTTTGTGCTCACTTTTCGTAAACTAATCTAAACTAAACCAAACTCGAAGTGGGATCGCAATCTCAATCATTTGCTCTGCTTTGCTGTTTTCTATTTTCTCTCTGTGTATTGAGTGTGAACCTGTCGCAAACGTTAGCAACCACAGCTGAATCACTAAATTAGCCAAGTTGGACAAGAAGTGGCCAAGTGGCTTTTGGAGCTCTCAGTCATCGGCGTTAAGCTTCAGCTTAATTTAATGCTAATGCAAATGTCTGTTGCATAAATTAATAATAATCATAAATATAAATACACACATATATAAAACACAAACACAGTCCACAAGTGATAGTCTCTAGTCCAAGGGAGAGAGAACTTTTTACAATTTATAGAATTATATTATGGCTTTTCGAATGCTTGTTTGCAGGTGGCCAAAACTGGCAAACAGGTGCAAAAGACACAGAGTGATGGCATATTTTTTTATATATTATTTTTATGTTTAATTGGAGACGGCTCAGTAACTTTTGAGTATAGGTGAGTGTGTGTTGGGTAAGGTTAGGAAAACCACAAAACCAGAAAAGCAATGCATAAGTGTTAAAAGAGATATTAAGAAATTGCAATCAATTGGAGTAACACGATAGTAAATTGGAGAGCTGTATTATAAATATATATTTTAAATTATATTTCGGACAACTAAGGAAGGTTTCTTTAAAGGTAAAAAAGTTTCATAATTAATAAACAATTTGCAATTTTCTATAGTTTAATTATCGCATCAAAACCATCTTGTTTGGCAATTAAAAACCGGCAAAGAATAGAGCAAACTATCAAAAAACCATATTTGAAAGTTTTCGATTGTTTATAGATGATGTGGGAGGAACCCAATTAATTTATTAAGAAACTCAGGCATATACATATCTACTGCATATGACTAACAAATTGTCAGGGGAGGCAGGTACGGAACGCGGAGGGGGAGTGGCCGCTGGCGAAGTTGTGCTCCTGTGTGTATTTAAGAGTTGTTCGTGTGGCTGCTAAATGGATTGCCCATTATTTATGGCAGCTACACATTGCGACCGCACATAATTGAATTATATTTTATGGCTTGCTATTTGCTATGACCAAAGAAACCCCCCATCCGCCAACCAACCAACTCTTGGCCCGAATAGATCAGAGTTTTGGCAGCAGGTAGCGGGGTGTGTCCACAATTGTGTGTTAATTGTATGGCCGTGCTGTAGATGAATGCCCACTGATTGAGGCGACAATTTCCATATGAATTGCCCAAAAGAACCGCCCTCACACACACACGCAACTTTTTCAGACCAGACGTAAAACAATACAAGAACGAAAAGAATACAAGAAGGGCGAAGCTATTTATGGGCGTATCGAAGAAGTTTGAATGCTCTTGCATTGCGATAATCGATTACTTTCCCTTAAATGCGAATTTCGATAAGCATCGATTAAAAATGGCAATAGCCACAAATAATTCTCATCACAAATTTATATTTTTTACTTATTTTCAATATCATTAAGCGCTAGCATTTTCTATATTTATTTCTGTTATTTTTTTGAATATCTAAGATGTTTCAGGGTATCTTCCGATCGATCACACTCGACTACAGTACTCTTGCTTATTCATTTTCTAAATTTTGTGAGCGTTCTAAACATATTTTCATAGGTGCTGTGCCTATCTTCATAGTGTATTAATTTTTGGTCGATTGATGATTCGTTACACATTTTGTGAGAAAATGTGAATAACCCGACTTATTCTTCTTCGGAAAGGGTAGCAAAAGACCAAACTGAGCCCATTAATCAAAAACAAAAAAGAAATGTGAGTTGTGCTGCCAGAAATGACTATGGCCAAAAATAATGTTAATGTTAATGGAATTGTTGCTGCTGCCGCCGGGCAAAAAAATATGACTACATAAATACCCCTTTACCCACAACTACCTTTTCAACTCCCCTCCTCTCCACTCCTCTGTCATTCTTCTTGCACTGGTTCTTCAGTCACGATCTGCTTATTGTTCATACTCTGACCGCTTTTATTCACTCTTATTGACTCAAGTGTCGCTTTAGCCCACTGAAGTAGTAGTCAAAATAGTTCTTGGAGGCAAACGCAATTTTTCAGTTTCAATCTCAGACGAGCCAAGCAACTTGAAGGCTTTGTTCTTTTCGTTTCTTTTGGTTATTGTTGTTGTTGTTTATTTTCTTATTGCTGTTGTGGCAACGTGTCAACTGTCAAAAATTAGTCAAAGCAAAAGCGGTCTTGGACTCGGACTCCGACTCGGAGACGTGCGGTTGTCCGCGCAGCAATTGAGGCAACATAAATCTGATAAGCGCACAAATATGTCAGTCAACGTAAACTTATGACCATTTTGATGATTATGATGATATGAAATAACGTACCCCCCACAAACACACACCAAAAAATGTAGAAAAACAACTGTGAATGGAGTCCATCTGCTTCAATTTTGATTTCATAACTATATGGCAGCTTTATGATATAGAAGTCAGTAATTGATAATTAGCTTGTCGAAATGTGAAGCAAGAGTTTGCATTTATATATTGTTAGATAAACAATTTGTATATAAAAAAACCACTCAGCTTCATTTATTCATTAGGAGCATTTCTTGCCAGCATTTGGATTCTGATTTATACTAATCTAGTATTCTTATTTATACATATATATGCTGCATGGATGTCTCACGAATTTATTTGAATACCCTCAGCAAGAGTATAAAAAAAAAAGTTGCCAGGTTGCCGCCTCAGCAGCACCAAGTGGTGGCAAGTGGCAACAGTTGAATTGAAATAGCTGACAAACAAAACTGATAGATGAAAACAGAACAAAATGTGAACGTCCAAGCACGGTCCAAACACTTGAACAAATCAACTAAGAACCGGCTGTACCAACAACAACAACGACAAAAATAGCAATAGAAACAGCAACAACAACATCTAGCAGCGGACAAATCAAAGTGTGTTAACCCCAAATCGAGCTGAACCGATCCGGTCTGTAAGCAGGGAGAGAGAGAGACAGAGGCAGAGAGGGAGGGTTGGGGGGCATGGAAAGGAAGGGATGGGGTATGGTATCTATTATAAACATACATATATACATATATATTATATGTACGTAACCCCCATCATCTCCACACCTGACTAAACAGTTTTCTCAATAAATAACCGGTTGGCCACAGATTAATAGAGTCAAACAGACAAATAGTTAGATAGATAGTTAGACCGATATATAGATGAATGGATTGATAAATATACATACATATATATCTGCATATGTACATACACATATAGCGTGTATATATATATACATATATATATATATATACATATGATCGATGATGAGATAGATGAAATGGTCGACATTACCAAAAATTGATTTAGTTTTGGCTTTAGCTTTGGTGATTATATTTCTTTAGGGCCTGGAAAAATTAATGTGTGTATTTTATGGAACTAAACTGGATGGTGCAACGAACACATACGAGTATATTAATTATCATTTATTTTCATCTTTGAAAATGGTTTTGATGAAAAATAACACCAAAAAGTATGGCTGCAACAGTTCGTGGTTTTTCTTCGATAACACAATAACGACAACAACAACAACAGTACAACTTATCCTAGGCTAGACAGACAACAGACAACGGCTACTGATAGAGAAAGATAGAGAGTGAGAGAAAGAGGGAGGGAGGGAGAAAGATGTTGTTGTGGTGCATTCAACTCTGGGGACGCACTCTTGAGACGCACTGACTGATAGCGTTTTTGAAAAGAAGCCAATTAAATGCTTCACACAAAGACTCGACTGCAAATTCAATTAGTGCAATATACACAAAAAGTATATCTGGCCAGAGATATATCAATCTACATAATATATATATTCAAATATATAAAAATATATATGAAGTGCGTTAGTTAAGCTTACCTGCTTGGTGGGTGATTGATATTTGAAGAGGCTGCACTTGGTAGCCGGCGTATATGAATTCTCGTTGCGCTCCTCGCCGGCGGTCTTCACGTCGTCAATCGCGGAGCCGAGCAGCTCGTTTTTGAGCAGGCACGAATAGGCCAAACTATCGCGTGCCGTTTCCCCACAATCCCTCTGCTTCTTGCTCGTCTGCGGCGAGTTATCATTCGACTTGTTAATGGACGCAAAGTTCGTCTGCCAATTGTTGTATGCCCTGCACGAAAGAGCAAGAGAGCGATAGAGAGAGAGAGAGAGATACAGAGTTTTATTTATATATGTTAATATTTGCCATTAATGTATGAATGAAAAGAGAAATGCGGCAAAGCGAACCGCTGTTTTCCTTTCATATATGTATGTTATATGTTATCTCTGGCTATGCGTTATGTCCTGCAATTGAAGTACGGCCCCAAAGCGGGCATATTCAGTTGCAATTTACCCCCAACTTCATTGATAACATCAATAAGATGCAAATAAGCAAGATGGCTTTCAAGATTGTATTTGATAATTTACAGAATTTTTTCGGACTAAAATACTATATCGTATCTATATACCATATTGCATCTCTCACAGGGAGACTGTCTATGTCGGTTTATAGTAACTTCTAGTCGAGCACAGACTTACATGTATTTTCCTCATGGCTTCTTCAACGAATCTTTTGTTGTTTGTTTTTTGCAACCTAGGCACAACAAAGCATGGCAAAGAAGTTTGCCAAAATATAAATTATTTATATGATCAACAACAACAACAGCAACAATGATTGCGAAAAATAAATTTATGCAAACGCGTTCAAATTCAATTGTGTGTCTGGCGCGAAGGGGACCCCAATGACTCTTAACACCCTTCGTGTCTGTGTCTCCCCCACCCAACCCCCTCTTGTCTCCTCGTTACCTGACTCCCCACGTAATGCAAACACAATGGAGGCGGAGGGTGAGGGGCTGGCTGGCTGGCAGGCAATTGTTATTATTTTTGCTCATAAAACATAAAAAACGTGTGCAACGTGCAAAAAAATATTGAATGCCATATTTGCAAAAAATTTGCGCAAAAAAACAAGAGAAACACAAAATTGGCAAATTCACAATTTGCTAACTTGGCAAATTCGCCATGAAAATGAATGTTGTGTGGCCAAGTGTGAGAGAATTTTAACCTCCCCACCGACACGGGTTAGATGGAGCAAGCCGCAGTGTGGTGGGGAGAATTGAAGAGGGCCAATTCAATTGCAACGCAAATCTATTTATGCATGCAACCTGCGTCGATTCGACGACTCAACTTTTCCTGCCTCCTTTTTAATTTCAGTGCTTATCTGGGGGCAAACGCATTTCAAGCACTTACTTCCACCTACAATAAATCAAAACGGGCAGGCAAGGTAAGGCAGGTGTGTGGGAGGCAGGGAGGAGAAGGGCAGAACGCCAATACAATTGGCAGGCAGGCAGGCAGAAGGTGACACATTGCCACATTGGAGACGGAAACAATTGATAACAGCACAGCCAGTTGCAGACAAAAGCCAGGAAAAGGCAACAGCAGCAGCTGTTAACAAAACAGTTTAACAGCAAAGGCAGCTGTTCATAGCAAAAGCAACTGTTAGCAGTTAAATCACAAAAAATAAAAGAAAGTCTACAATTTAGAATGAACATTTACTATAATTTCTGATAGTTTACAAGATCATTTTTGGCTATGAAATCGATGAAAATTTAACATTTACAAATGCTAAAAAGGCAACGCTGCTTTTGATCTAAATTGTTTTGTAAATTAAATATGGAGCTATACTAAATCAAAGTGAGTGGAAAGATGCGGAAATGTTTTCGCGGATCGTTGTAATCAGAGAATACCATATACCAGGTATATAAATATATGTGTGTGTGTGTGTATTTGTGTATGTGCGTGAGTTGTGGTGCTAGGCTCAACTGGTTTCCACCCAGAATATCATTAGCAGTCAACTGCGGAAGAAAGCCAAGTCGTGAGAAAAGTGGGAGTGGGGAGGGGAGCTTAATGAAGGGGGGGCTGGGGTGTCTGCGGTTCCCGTTAGCTTAACGAGGCGCAGCCAGGCGGCAAATTTTCGTTGCTAAGGAAAAACTACTGTTTGTGGTTTGTTGTTTTTGTTGTTGTTGTTGTTGTTGTCTTCGTTTATTGTTTACCTTTTCTTTCGTTCTTGTTGTTAATGCACTGCAGAAGCGGGTATAATCAACTTACGCATATGAATATTACTAATATTAGTAACAGGTGGGGCGGTGTGCATTATGGATATTCCATAACATACGCATGCAACAAATTAAAATCCGATACAGACCGATAAGATTACAAATAAATATTTCAGATTTTTCGATAACAACTTCTCCATCAAAAGTGTATGACATAATCGATAAACAATTCGGTTTTGTTGGCTAAACTTATGTATATTTTGTTTGTGTACAGGGTATCGGAAGTCGGTCCCCTCTTTATTTTTATTTTTTTTGCTGCACGCGCTCGCAAGCGGAACAGATGACGTAGCATAAATAACGGGCAAGCAGCAAACAGATGGTAGGGCAGGGGAGGGTAGTAGTAGCACGGAGAGAGAGAGAGAGACTAAGACAGATAGAGAGATTGGGAAAGTTCACTCACCTGCAGGGTATAAAACGATCCAGCGATGTTGGTGTCGTTGACGATTCCAGATTATCGAATAGATTCCTTGCCACCGGACTGTACTGCTTTAAGATGCGCCTCTCATACTCCGGCCTGAACATTGTGAATGATTTTTTGGTGGATCCGTTTTGTTGTTTGTTTTTTGGTTTTGTTCTTGTATCTTTTAAACAGTATTAACAATAACAATACAAATTTAAAAACATCAAAAATTGGTAACTAACGAGAGCAAGAAATGTCTGCTCCTGCTGCTTCTTTTTCCTCTTTTGGTGTCGATTAGGTCGTACAAAATATATATATATATATTTACAATTCTTTTTAGATCTATTAGTTATAAGCTATATAAGCGTGTGCTGCAAACAAAAAGAACGGAGGGAAGAGAATTAAAAATTAGAGTTATATTTGGAATTGATGTAAATGTGTTGCGCTTCTTCTTATCCTGTTGTTTATGTATTATACAAATACCCTGTAAAATACAAACATATGCCGAATTGCTTAAGTTTGACGATCAATAGAACTGAATAAACTCAATTAATATTAAAATAAATATAAATATAAGTATAAATATAAATATGAATATAAATATAAATATAAATACATATATAAATATAAATATAAATATAAATATAAGTATAAATAAAAGTATAAGTATAAGTATAAGTATAAGTATAAGTATAAGTATAAGTATAAGTATAAGTATAAATAAATATATTATATATATATGCTTGCAACAGAGTATCTCTATCGAAACTTGCAGCGTTTGTCTATTTTTGTTTTCTAGGCAAAAATTTAAATAAAATTGTAATTTATTTTTGTGGTCGACAGTTTGCAAGCCAGCTCATTAATCAACGTCTTCTGGAGCCAGCATGGTGCACACAACGTGGTTCTCGACTTCAACTCGACATAGCCAAATTGGGCGCCAAAGGGGGATCACAGGAGTGGGGGGAGAGAGAGTGATACTTTTGGCGCTTATATGCTGGTCTGGCATGGCTAATCAGTTGCCAATGTTCTGGTGGGCGTATCAATCACATAGATAACACAAAACAAGACGAGCTATATTAGCGTGTGTGTATGAGAGAGAGAGAGAGAGAGAGAGAGAGAGAGAGAGAAAGACGGGGACAGAGAGAGATAGAACGTCTGTCCGTCTGTCCATTTGTAACGCCTGTCATGTTATTCGAATGTTATTCGCAGCGTATGCGACGCGCATACTGAAAAGATGCCTATTAAAATAGAAGCTGCTTTTGAGCAGGCTTTAAGCCAAAAGACAACTTGGCGGATTTTTTGTTTTGTGGCACGAGTTGTACTTTGAGGGAATTGGCCAGGAATTGTAACGTGTTTGCCGACAATTAGCTAAAAGGGCGTTAACTGTTGCTTGTTGACTGAAGCTGAGGACTGGAACAAGTACAAGTCCAGCTAATCATAGCACACCGAAGTCTAGGTACCCTTCTTGCAACATGCTTACACGATTTAGATGTAACAAAAAATAGTGATCGAATCTGGCAAATACCGATTTTTGTACAGCGTTCATTTCAAACATTTCGGATTTCAGTTTTGGTATTTTCTAAACAACCAAACAACAAAAAATAATATAATAAAAAATATTCAAGCGATTATTTTCCAAAATTTATGTGTGCACTACTATTATTTCAACATAACATAACAAAATGCAAGTACCCTCTGCCAAATAATAGAACAGGGTATACAAACAAAAAGGGCGGCTTCTAGGGGGCGTGAAGGGGTCGTGTATACGTACCCAGTGCAGCGTGAAATGTGAATCAGCTTTTGAAAAGACTTCCGCGTTGCAGTACACTTATGCAACACACACACACACACGCGATAGAGAGAGTTTGAGAGAAAGATGGAGAGTGCTTTCAAGTTTTGTATACAATTTTTTGGGTTTTATTTAATTTTGTATACGTAGTAAAATATATACGAACAACAGTATTATTAAACAACCAACTGGCAACGTAGGCAAACAAAAACTGACTGACTTGAACATTTTTGACATTTAACTCGATGCGTGTGTGTGTGAGTGATGTACCTGCCACTATTCTACCTGCCACACACAGGGACACACACTGTTATATCAATATATCGTTAGGCTGGCAGCCAAGCAATTCGTAAGTTGTGTTTTCAGCCTCCAGCTAGCTGATAAGGCGCTTATCGCACATAAAACATAAACAAACAATGCGGGCAACCCACAAATTCAAACAAAACAAAAAAATTACTCAAACGTCAATTCACTCTACACTCAGAAAAAATGATTCTTAATAGCTTCTCTGGCATATACAATGAGCAGAAATTAAAACATATTTTTACTTTACCTTAACTTGACATTAATCGAGACAGAGACTCAAACTCAAAATCAGAACCGCAACCGAATTCACAATGCGATTCGGGTTGATTGTCTGATTTTGCCAAATACATAAGATAAAATGTTGTTTCCAGAATTCTAGGTCATATTTTATTGCAGGAAATGCATTTTCGCCTTTGCCTGTTTGAACATGTCACGCCCAACTATGTGGCTCGATAAGCAACAAGTGTGCCCCTGCCTCTGAGGGGGTGGGTGTGCAAAAGAGGAAGAGGTGCTGGTCGCTGTATGACCGAAAGCACTGTTTGCTCAATTTCAAGTCAAAGCACTTCATAGCCCATTTAACTTTATACTACATTAATATATACATATAATATATATGAATATATATATAATTAAAATACATATTTGGGTGTTTGGGGTTGTGTTTTTTACATGAGGTTTTCAATCAATCGATAAAGTCGATGATATATGTACTAATATATCACGCCCGCAGAATCGCACATTGAATAAAAAAAAAAAACATTTATTAATGTTGCACATAAAATTATTGTTCCCAAATCAATCAATAAATTTTTTTGTATTTAATTTTTTGCTTTTTTTGTACACTTTTTAGGAACCCGCAGATTATTTTCAAGGATTATTATTGTATTATACAATTGTGCTAAAAATTCCAAAAATTTCTTTGGTAAACCCTAGCTACAAAGGCAGCAATTTTATAAAACATGTGAGAACAGGCATAACCCTTTAAGAGTGTCAACACCGTTTGCCGGAGTGGGGAGTGGGGGATGGGCCATTGTTTCAATCATTATGAGACTGTCTTAAATTCGATGACTCTAGCTCTAAAACTGTTTTAGGGAATTATTGGGAATCTATCTTCCGAGTCTATCTGTATCTGTCATTAATATTTTCGTAGCTGGCAGTAATCGAAATTTAGAAAACGTTTGCGGATGCTGTGTTCAATTCTTCAATGTTCAATGTTATCTTCTGTTGCTGCTTCAATATTCTGCGCTGTTGACTCTTTTGTTTTGTTTTGTTGTCGCTTGGGGTATTTATATTTTTTTCCTTTTTTAAGGCGAAGGTCATCATCAAGGGGTAAAGTCGCTGCCACGCCTCGTACATTTATAGACGCTGAGATAATGTGGCGCGCCAGACTCCACAAACTGGCGACTGACTAACAGTAAATGGAGCCACCACCAACTGGGGCACATAACACAAACAGCTGCCTGCGGCCTGCTTGGAGCTCCCACAGAGCGATAAATAGACACGTACTGCACTTGAACTTTGACGGCTATAAATATAAACCAAACGAGAAAAGAGACGAAGAAGGGGGCAAGTTTTAATCAAACGCACACACCTCATCCGTCTGCGTCGTCTCCACTCGTGGTTTGGACTCTTATCAGCAGGCGAGCACAGAAGCAAAGTATGCGATTATGTGTGTGGGAAAATAATAACAGCAGCAAACAACAACAGCTAAATTTACATGTGCAATGACAACAGCAAAAACGAAAAGCAACACTAAAAAAAAAATCATTATTTGGTCACCCCATTTTTGGCCGACAAAAAAAACAGCTAGAAAGTGTGTGCGAGTGAGAGGAGCAGAATAGGAGCAGTAGCCAGCGAGTAATCGATAGAAACACAGACACAAACACCCTCTCTGCAAAGGCGTAACGGATATCGTAATAATGTCAAGGATTCGGATTCATTTACAATAGACAAAGCCGATATTGCTGTTGACTAAATATTTGAACGAATAATTTGCAGTAATTGCGCTTAACCGTTTTTGCCTCTGCTGGCGTTGCTGTTGTTGTTTTCTTATTGTGCACTCAGACAGACACACACAAGCGCACGCACTGTTAGAGATAGAGGTAGAAAGAGCGGCCAGCTGCATATACGATCATCACACACACCCATACATGTACATGCATGCAAGCGGTAAGCAGAGACGTAACGCACACACTCACACACAATGTACAGCTAGAAAATAGTGCAACGGCATATTTAAATACAACTTAACGCTCTTTCCACACCATTTCACCGTT
This sequence comes from Drosophila basisetae, assembly GCA_035041595.1. Lineage (NCBI taxonomy): Eukaryota > Metazoa > Arthropoda > Insecta > Diptera > Drosophilidae > Drosophila > Drosophila basisetae. The sequence goes on from JAWNLB010000174.1 coordinate 20,287,818, forward strand.
GCACCAGCAAAATGCACTTACGTGTTTTGACTGCAAGTTTTCTTGTCCACTTTCAACTTATTTACGCGCAAAACACCAAACAACGGTTAAATTTGATTTTGTGGAAGAAAAAAAAAGAATAGAAACACCGCTTCTGCTTTTGCTGAACAGAAACAATGTTTTTCGATTGCGCGACGCGGGGTGGTTTTGGTTGCAATGGCGTTGACGAAGCGTTTTTATGGCGAACAAGAACGTTGTACGACGCGCGTCTTAGGCTTAAAAAACACACACAATTGCTTTGGCCGTTTTAAATCAATTGTTGTTGCTGCCTGTGCTTTGCGTTTGCCGTCCGCGCTTGTTCACCGCCGTTTGATTTGTATCTTAAATTCAGCGTTTTTCTTTTCAGTTGCTCTTGGTCTTGAGTTGCGCTACCTAGGGATGTGCACAACAAATATCGATATACCGATATGTCCAAACGCAGCTCCAAAAAAGACCACTCAAGAAATACCAAGAAACGATACATAAGTATCGATACCTACTTGAAGCTTTGGCAACTGTTAAAACAAAAACAAAAATATATATATTATTGTTATTAAATTATTTGATGGCTTGCTGGAGTTTAAACAAATTGGTTTTGAGTTTTTCGAGAGAGATTCTGTCAGCCAAGTCAAGGTCCTTGCTCCAGTCTGCGTCAAGTGGAACACCCAATTGTCGTCCAACGTATATACCTGACAGCCTGTCAACTTCCAGCTGACAAAAAGTTTTTTATTGATTCAGTGCCTTAATTAGGCATAATGCATATCGAATTTGAATGTTAATAACTTGCATTTATGTTCCATGGCAGCCAGCAGAAAATACACAATCCTTCAATATCTCTCTCTCTCTCTCTCTCTTGATTAAACTAATAATAATGAAAATAAGTGTAAAAAAATTGAAATGGAGTAATCTTTTCAAGGCTTCATCACATGTGCTTTTCATTCATAATTTTATTATGCAAACTCAAAATTTCCAATTAAATGCTATAAAAAAAATACAACACGTTTCCGATTGAAATGCGTAAAAGTCGTCAATAAAAACGAATCGATTCCAGTGATGTAATCGATTCGAATTTCACATGTTTTATGTAAATGCAATGCTGGCTTCAAAGATTTTTGTTGTTGTTGCTTAAGGGATTTATAGCTTTTGGATGAGAATGGAGGAGGCGCCACCGCCTCCGTTGCATATGGATGCGCATCCAAGTTGACCCGCTTGCAGTGTATGTGCCAAATGGGTGACGAGTCGGGCGCCGGACATACCGATGGGATGGCCGATGGAAACGGCGCCACCATGGACATTCACCTTGGCCGGATCAAGGTCCATTTTGCGTATGTTGGCGAGCACAACCAGTGAGAATGCCTCATTGATCTCCCACATGGCGACATCCTCCTTGCGGACACCAGCACGCTCCAGCAGCTTGGGCACAGCGAATGCAGGTGCAATTGGAAAATCGATAGGATCCGTTTCCGCATCCTGAAAGGCGACAATCCGTGCCAAGGGCTTCAGGCCCGCACGCTGCGCGGCATCGGCGCTCATGAGGACGACAGCGGCGCCGCCATCGTTGAGTGTGGATGCATTGCCAGCGGTGACTGTGCCATTCTCACGCTGGAACACCGTCGCAAGTTTGCCAAACTTATCGAAATTCACCCGCTTGTATTCTTCATCCTCGGTAACGAGCACCTCCGGTTTGCGTTTTAACTGAATCTTGACCGGTGCTATCTCCGGATCAAAGATCTTATCGCTCCAGGCTTTTGCTGAACGTTTGTACGATTCGATGGCAAAGGCATCCTGCTCCTGGCGGCTGACCTGCATCTTCTTGGCCGTATTCTCAGCACAGTTTCCCATGTGCACCTTGTTGTACACATCCCAGAGGCCGTCGTGTACGATGCCATCGATCAAATTGATCCCGCCATACGGTGTGGCGCCACGTTTCAAATAGAATGGAACATTCGACATGGACTCCATGCCTCCGGCGACGACAACGTCGGACTGGCCTAGCATCACCGACTGGGCGCCCAACATCACCGCCTTCATGCCCGACGAGCACACCTTGTTAACCGTGGTGCAGCAGACGTTTGTCGGCAGACCCGCAAAGATGGCCGCCTGACGGGCGGGCGCCTGTCCCAGACCGGCTGAGACCACATTGCCCATGATCACCTCATTCACATCCGTCTTGCCAATGCCCGCCCGCTCGATGGCCGCCTCAATGGCCGTGGCACCCAGCTGGGTGGCGGTCAGTGGAGCCAGTTGGCTCTGGAAACTGCCGATTGGTGTTCGAGCTGCGGCCACAACAACAACATCGCTGCTCATTTTCGAGCAGAAGCGACGCGCCTGAGCGCACAATTCCCGTCGGGTGGATTGCAACATTGCTTTGTCTGCTAGATAACTGGGATGACTGGAATACCAATTGAATCGTATGACAACTAATTTTTATAATGTCGACCCGTTTAACCTGTTGCGACGCTTGCGTAACAATCAGCTGTTATTACCGCAAACAGTGCTGCACAACATGTGATCGAAGATCAGAATCAACTCGATTTTGATGATCATCCCCGGCAAATTTCTATGTTAAATTCTGAGATTTCGAAGGCAAAAAGAAACTGGCCTAGAAGCTCTGCATGCTACTGGGATCTGCATTGGTCGTAGAGAAAATGAATTTTTATTTTTTTATGACCCAGCAGAAATGTATATAAATACCGACGTTAACATAACATCATACTAGACAAAAGATGTGTGGTTTGCTTGTGATGTGATGTATAACAGGGACGAAGCAGTTGCAAAGCATACCTAACAGCTCTAGCAGATATAAAGTATTGTCTGCTTAGTGTCGTGAGTTAACATAGCGACATGCTGGACAAAAGCTGTCTGATCTGCATGTGATGTTAAGTAACAGGAACGAGATTTAATTTAAATTATAAAATTGAAATCCATAAAATTTGTGTTAAATATTAATTTAATGATAAGGATTGTTTATGCCTCGAGCATACATATATATTTTTCAGTTTGACGTTACAAAGGCAGCCGAAGCCGCCTATTAAACCACCACAACAATCTGTTGAAAATTATGAATTAAACAAGTGTAATTTGCTTTCCTTGAGAAAAATGTATATTTGTTTTTAATATTATTTGTATTTTATTTAAGCCAAAAACAACAATTGCAACTGCTAACAATTGAATGCAATGCAATGACGCTTATTATTAAAAAAAATATGAGTACTAAATACTAAAACCTGCTCAGTGCTCAATTGGAATAATAATATTGTTAAATAATTATACCTCTACTACTGCTGCTGAAAAACATATTTGAAATGTTTTGGAATACGTACTAATTGTATAATAGGAATACAATTGAATTATGTGTGTTATGTTATGTTGTGTGTGTGTGTGTCTAAGTTGATTTCAAATAAAAAAAATATTATTTGTACATCGAAATTAATAATAATAAAGTACATAAATATATATGTACAATAAGTACAATCAGTCTTCGCAAGTAGAGATCTGCCCAATATGGGCACCACTTGTACTGTGTATATGGACTAAGATAATAATGAGTTTTGTGTTGTTTTGGGTGATGCGATTGTTTAGATTAGAAGCGCATGCCGCCACCTAACTTGAGTCGCTTGGATTTCATATCCGGAGCACTCTTATGGTATCGCTTGCGGGGCGTTTGAGACCGAAGCGATACAATTGCAATATCATCATCGGGATCGTCGCTGTCGGCGCTGGTGAAGAGTGTGCGACGTACAGATCGAGGTGCTGGCACCACATCGCCCTCATCATCCGTGTGCACATTGTGCGTGAGAGTAGTCCGTATTCGCGACTGAGTCCTCAAATGACCCGTTGCCGATGGTGTTGTCCGTGCTGTTGGCCTAAACTTCTTGTAGACAATCAGGCAAATTTCGGCGCTCCCCTCAACACTGCAATGTTGATAGCCCAGAGTCAGGGTCACCTCAAGTGCATCGGTCGATTGATCGAAACCACCGCCATCGTCTGCCTGATGACATGGCTCAATTACGCCAACGGATTCAATGTAATGCAAATGCGTTCGGGCACGCGGAGGTGTCGCCAACTGCTCGGAGTAGCTAACATCAACGTTAACTTGATCAACGCTTTCGGCGCCCACACGCGTTATCAACGATTCTACAGCATTATTATCATTATCATCATCATCAGCAGCAGCAGGATCATCAACACTTTCGGCACGATGACGCAATGTGTGTGATAATTGAATATCCGGTTTCGCTTCCCTTTGGTGGCGTCGGAGCACTTCAAAGCTGCGCGCATAACGATCCTTGAGCAACGAGACTCGAGCAGCGTCGCAGGGATGTGCATCGACAAAGCCGACATGCTTGTAGCGACCAGTTAGGAAATGCGTTACGGCTGAGCCACCTTTGACGGTGCGTCCAATTAGGGTGAGAATGCATTCATCGGCCAGCTCCCTGCGTATTCCATTCTCGCTGATGTATTGAACAAATTGGCGCATCACTTGCGATGCGGACACTGTGAAGTGTATATAATTGGTGCAAACAAAGTACGATTATTAACTGTATTTACTTACATATCGGCTCTGCGTCCAGTTGATCCATTTTATTTCATTTGATTTCTTCGGTATTTAATGCAGCAATGAACGTATCTCAAGGCATTGGCATATGAGCACGGTTGCATGTGACTCGATTTGTAACGATATATCGGCGTTTGTCGATAGGCAGCAAGTGTGACCAGATACGAAATGTACTAAATTCAATAACGTGCCTTTAAACAGAGCAAAAGTTGCGAATTTTATGCGGCCAAAATGCATTGTTACCATAAACTAGCTATATTTTTTCGGTTGCGCATTCTGAAGAATTCTAAAGTTTGCTATTAAGATAATGAAAAAAATGCACATTATGCGGCATTCCAACGAAATTGATGTGCCAGCGTTGCGAAGAATTTTATTGCAACAATGTCTGCAATGTTTGCAAAATAACGTCTCTACCTATTTCCTTAAAGTCCATGAAATCGATGCCGGCTGCTGTTAGAATTAACGCAACTAGGAAAATGGATGCTGCTGCTCGAATTGCTCCAAATAATCAGATGTTCAAATTGAGCTTGGAGTGGCAAGAGTTGTTAAAGCCGCCAGGAAATGAGTGCACTATTTACGTTAAAAATTAGGCATTTTTATTCACTAAGTTCACATTTATAAATATTACGATTATAATATGAAAAAAAAATAAAAAAAAAATATTAAATATATATCGTATATCATAGTTTTGCGGATGTGGATGCAATCGGGAAAGCAGTTGAGAAAGGAACTCACGTTAGTTGGATATATATATATATATATATGTATATATATGTATATATATCTACATATACGAGGTGTGTTCAAAAAGTATCGCGAATTTTGGATTTTCGCGGGTTACGTATAATCGAATATCGATTTTTTTGTAGCGTTATGTTGGTACTCATGTCTCTCACCTATGCCGACAAGCTCGGCCATTTTGAATGTTCACTTAATCGATTTTTACCTATTCAAAAAAATGGATCAAGAACCTGTATCAAATTTTGTGTGAAAAACGAAATTAAGTGCGCGGATGCATTCCGAATGTTGATTGTGGCATACGGAGAAGCTACCTTGGACCGAAGCAACGTTTATCGGTGGTACAAAATTCGCGATACTTTTTGAACACACCTCGTACATATACAGTTGCAGTCAAAATAATTTGTAAAGAAAATGTAAAAAAAAAATGTATCTGAATATAAGCAACACGATCATTACAGAAGATAATAAGTGAAAAAAAGTCAAAGATTTTAAATTGAGCACACGTACTATTATCTTGACCGCAATTGTATGTGTATTTTTTATATTGTGTATTGTATATTTTATGTGTATACAGGTATTTACATGTGCACCACACCAGCTGGACTCAGATGTAGTCCAGCATGCCGCTAATTATAGCGAATGCATCCCGCGCGGTTGCCTCAATGGCACCGCTGGGCAGTAGGTAGCCATGGACACCATTGTCCGCCAGCTGGAGCGTAAAGCTGAATGGTATCCCGATCTCATACGCGGCAAACGCATCCGAGCAGCCTGGCCAGAAATGCAGTAGGAGATTGAGATTGATATTGGACATGATTGTGGGGTGAACATACCCGAACGCTGCTCAATCAGGTCGTTGGAGGAGTCGACCTTGTAGCGAGTTTTGCTGCCCTTCTTGCGCAACACATCGCTGCCCACCATGGCCACGTCCAGAAAATCATCCATGCGCTCCGTGTTGAACGTAGAATTGGCTTTGACCGGATAGGATACCACCTGGCCATAGGCCTGCAACGAAATGTACATCTGCAAAACAAGAAACGTGCTTGGGCATTAGTTCCGGATCATAAGGATAGTAATTATATAGCGGGGGAGTCTCCTCACGGTACCAGAAAAATAATTAATCTGGGAAAGGCACCAGACCAGGTCCTAGGATACTCACCGGCCGTGGTCTATTCATAATAATAATAAAAATAATAATAATAATAATAACAATAATAATAGTAGTAATAACAATAATAATAATAAAAATAATAATTGATGGATTCGTTGATTTAACTTCACCTTGATCTGTGTGCGATAATCCATGAGAAAATCGGACACCGCTTTCGTTTCGGGCTCCGAGAAGGGCGATGGACCGGCGTAGAATTCGTTGCAGGGCGCCTTGGAGCTGCCCCGCTTGCCCCATTGATATAGCCAATTGCGATCCAGATCGACGCCATGGCAGATCTTCTCACTGGGCCGCATCTGTTGCAGCCACGTCATCGCCGAGCCCAACAATCCCGCTGGCGCCTTTGCCACATGCTGCGAACGCGACTTCTTCCAGAAGCGATCGTACTCATGACTAAACGCGTATCCATCCGGATTTAGCACGGGCATTATGTACCACGTCGTGTTCCGTATAATCTCGTGTTCCTCATCGGTCTCTGCACAACAATCAAATTAAAACAAGTGAGAAAACAAAGTAATTCCATCCGATAACAGGTGCCACAAAACAGAGGCTGTGTGCAGCCAAGGAATATCCATTTTTGAAGGAGGTTTCTAGTAATCTACCCTCCGCCCGTTGATACCGCCCTAATATACTTTTCAAATTTGGTGGCTCTACAATTTGTGAAAGATATGCGCAATTGCAATTATCGATTTTGTCCAATATTGTTCCAATATTCTCTGAATAGGGTATTCAGTATCAGAGTATACCAAAAAAAAAAACCTTAATTTATTTCTGTTGTCAAACCTTAAGACTGAAGAACCCGGTAATTGATATGTGATTTTGTTAACATGTAGAAAACGTCTCCGATCGAGTATGTATTTGGATGAGCTCAAAAAAACACCCGACTACAATTTACATTCTTGAATTTGTCGATGCTGTTTTCAGGTCAAAATTTTCCGGACAACAAAAAATAACACGTGAAATCTGTGCTGTGAGCTGCGAACTGCGAACTGCGAGCTGCGAGCAATGTCGACGGCCAAGTGCCAGTGCATGGCCACAAGGCCAGGACCAGCGATGATGAGCCCGAGCGTGGCAACGCGTCCCGCTCCAATCCCCTGTCCATGCAAGAAGTGTCAGGATCGGGCACGTGATCTGAGAAATGTTCGGAATCAATCAATTGCCGACAGCAAGTCGGGCGTTTGCGGCAAACGCATTAATGCGGTGCCAATTGGTCGGCTCATGGACAACTATAAGGGATGGGCTGGCAAGGGACCAGGACCAGGACCGGGCTCGAATTGGGGACCAGACCAAAAGACCGAAAAATGTCAATGCATTGCCGCGACAGCAATACGACCAGGAATGGGTCCAGACAGAGGTAAGGGAATAAGACCAGGAACGGCTGCAGGAGTGGGTTCTGGAATGTCTACAGGAATAGGCTCTAGAATAGGCCCAGGAATGGGATCGGGAATGCAACCCAGTGGCTTTGGCGCCATCGCCTTTGGCTCTGCAAGCTACGGCCGCAAATCGAGCTTCGGTAATTTCAACCACCGGGATGAGTCCGAGTCGCGTACGCTGAGAAGCGGTTGCCTCCATAGCGTGGACTACGGTAGCTTGATCAATAAGGATTTTGGTAGGGACACGCTTGGCCTGCTCGTTCACCTGAGGGGCAACAAGGGTCTGCTCAATGCCGCCAGCGGTGGCACGTGCAGCAAGCATGCAACGTGCGACAAACGTTGCGGCATCGACACCGAGTGCTTCCCCGTCTGCAAGAAGAAAGTGGCCATCGACGCCGAAAGTGGCAGATCCAAACTCGGTGGCACTGTCGGAATTCGAGTTTGCAGCAACGAGCGCATTAATATATTCATCAACTGCCTCTTGGAGGTGCTGGGCATACTGGTGTAAGTACTCAATGCACTCATCAACTTTCCATATTGTTCAGAAAGTGAAATTCTCACATTCCCAGGATATTGTTTTCTATTGTGTAGAATTCTCATGTTGCAGTTTTGTGCATTTATATTTTTATTAAATTTTTGATTCTTGAAAATTGCAGCTTCTTTGCCATCTGCGCGATCGCATTCTGGCTGATGCTGGGCTATCATCTAGTCCAGCTGTTGATCAGCCTGATCCATGCCGATCGCAGTGTGCACATGGCCATTGGCATTGTGCTTGCCCTGCTAATACTGGCGTGCACCGTTACGCTGTCCACGCAACCCGGTGGCGTCTCCCCAATCTTCAGCTGCAGCAAGTGCAACCAGCCCAGCAAATCGACCAGTGCCAATCAAATCAAGCTGAGCATCTTTGCCAAAATAAAAGCAATGCTGCCACCGCGGGGCAAAGAACAACAGCAGCAACAATCCAACAAGGACGAGTCGAGAGGAGCTCGTAGATATTCGGATTCCCAGGGTCGCAAGATCTTCAATAACTTACGGCGCAGTGCGCTTCTCACGGAAATGAAACAGCCTCCAACGTGGATCATCTGGTTGAGCGATTTGGTCAACCGCTTCTTTTGTCGATCATAAACCAAGGCCATTATTTGGAAACGTATCAAAATTTGATATCAACTGCAAACAGTAATATTAAAGCACAAATCTAAAAATAACCCTTCAGATTTGTATAGTTTACATTGTGAAAAATATGCATATCGATTAGGATTTTGGTAGTCGGATACAGAAGAAGGTATTCAGAGGATCGAGCCTTGATCAAAGTTGGGTATTTTGTTGGCTACACCCATGCTATGCTCCGTTGGGTAGCAGAGTATGGCGCAGTCGGGCAACGTTCTCACTTGTTGGGTGGTTTCTACTCACTGTTTGTGCGCATCAAACGCAACAGTTCGCTGATCATCCATGTGGCCGAGGCGGGTCCAATCCAGGCCAAACCCTGGGCACCGGCCTCAATGAACACAGCATTGGCGCTTCCGGAACGACGCTTGTGCTTCAAACGCTTGTGGCTGGCAGCAGCAGCGGCTGTGGCCGCCGCAGCCATCTGCTTGGACTCGATCTTGACGACGATCAGCGGACGACCCTCGTAGGAGCGACCAATGTGTATCAGCTCCACGAGCTGTGTGTGCCGCATACGCATCGTCTCCAGATACTTGAGTATGTCATCGTGATCGTAGTACTTGTTCCAGGTCATCGTCGGCGCTGCCACCGGCTGTTTAGTGGGTCTCCTCGTGGCCGCGGGCCTCTGGTACATATAGTCGTCCTTGTTGCGCTCATACGCGATCGCCTTGCCCACGTCAAAGATGAGCACCTCGTGCGCTATTTTCTCAAAATCGAGCGTGCCCTGAAAGTCAACCAGCATCTTTGGCGGCACGAGGACATCGGTGAGTCCCCTATTAGTTGAGTGAACATTAAACATTAAAAAAATAAAAGACCAAAGACCAAAGACCAAACAAATTGAGATATGCAGAGTGTTGTGGTAGGACGCACCTTAGGCTAGGTCCTTTCAGCCACTGCAGCTTGTTGCCATCCTCGCCCTTCTTAAACTGTTCGAGTGCTCGTAGCTGGGGCTCGTCCTGTGGCTTCAGTCGCCAGATCTGATACTTATCGTAGCTGATCCTTCGTGGCACCCCATCCCGATGTGCCGATGATGTTGTTGTTGTTGCTGTTGCCGCTGTTGGTGTCGTTGTTTGACTGGTGACACGCGTCACAAGGGCCTGCAGCAGCGGATTGCTGGTTGTGCTCGAGGTGCCACCATTGCCCGTTGCATTCACAATGTGATGGGCCAATATACCAATCCAGTTCTGTGGATTACGCAACGGATCCACAATCGTCAAAATGGGCACCTGCGGCGTCGGTAGTGTTGTCGTTGATGTCGTCGTTGTCGTCGTTTTTTTACGACGTGCCTTCGGCTTGGGCGTCGTATCAAACCAGCCAGCAAACCACTCTGCAAGAGAGAGAGAGAGAGAGAGAGAGAGAGAGAGAGAGAGAGAGAGAGATAGAGTAGAGAGCAAGTATATCTTGAATCTTTGGCTCAAATAATAGTAGTTCTCACATTTCTTTTGGAAAACGCTGAGCAAAAAAAAACAAAATACTTAAAATATAGTTCAGAAATTATTGGTTATTATTATTAATTTTCTGAGACTTCGCTTTCTAAAAACTAGATATGATAAAAACTAGTATTTGGAAAATAATTGTGTTTTGAAACATTCCCAGATGAGAAACACAAACATCTTTGATCTGCCCAACGATATGTTTCTTCATATTGAAGATTGTGAAGAAGTCTCGATTTGATCACCTTAAAATGAGTCATATTTTTATGAAATGCTTTGAGAAGCAGCACTACAACTACTATTTGGACCGCAACTGTAGCTGGTAGCTGGTGCTCTGAGTGTGTAGAAAGCGTGAAACGACTTCTAGGCGAGAGTATTGGGAACTCTGATTGGCAATTGATCTATTCTGGTTTCTACACAGACCAGCTACAGTTCGAACAACTCATTATTATAAATAGTAACTTGTCTGTTGCCCTTCAAGCTGAGCAACGAGGCGGGTTCGAAAGGTACTCGAAATATGAGAAATCAACTCAGTGCAGGTCTGTGTGAACCGTGTATCTACCAGATATAATTGTATCTGCTTATATTATCCGTCAAGGGGATATATATATATACGAGGTGTGTTCAAAAAGTATCGCGAATTTTGAATTTTCGCGGGTTACGTATAATCGAATTTCGATTTTTTTGTAGCGTTATGTTGGTACTCATGTCTCTCACTTATGCCGACAAGCTCGGCCATTTTGAATGTTCACTTAATTGTTGACAGCTGCTTTGAAGTGCTTCGAAGATTGGAAAAACCGTTGGCACAAGTGTATAATATCTCATGGGGATTACTTTGAAGGGGACAAAATAGATATTCATGAATAAATAAATAATATCTGAAAAAACACAAAATTCGCGATACTTTTTGAACACACCTCTTATATATAAATATGTATAGCGATGATCAGGATCAAGTCGATAACATCTTTCTTAGAGACTGGAAGAGCTGTACACTCTAAGCTTATCGAGTTGATCACATTTTATCGTTAACTCTCAATATCGAGAAAAATCGATTAGCGATTGCAATAAATGCAACAATTTAAAAGATTGAAAACGATCTTTTTTCTTCGGATAGTATAAAGTGCGTATAAAGTAATGACTTTTGCGGCTGTGGAGCTCATTTGGAAAACCGTGGAAAACAAGAGGACATTTAATTTATATGGCAGCGATGCCTTTTCAAATTCTCAGAGTAGTCTAAAGCTTGTCCAATTTGATGATTGGAATATTTGCGGAGCAACTTCTTTAAAAAGAATATTCGATTTGTATCATCTACTTACTGTCGTAGTCGGTTTCTTCGCTGGATGATTCAGTTGTTGTTGTCTTGCCAAATCCGAACCAGGACTCCAGCCAGCCGGCTGGCTCCTTGGTTGCCTGTTGCGGTGCTGGCGTTGGCAGTGTCGCTGGCATCGTTGTGGTGCTGCCAATCCTTTTAGTGCGTCGCCGCAGCCCAAACCAGGAGCTAAGCCAGCCGCTCAGCGAGCCACTCTCATCATCCTCATCCGCATCCCCATCGGAATCATCATCCTCGTCGGCCAGTGCATTGTTACTGTGATAGAGTGTATAGCTGGGATATTTGGGTTGCGTTGTGGGCGCCACATCGTCATCCGACTGGCCCGCGAAGCCATCAAAGATGCGCGCCATCGCCACCTGCACCGGATAGAAGATCATGCGAAAGAAGCTGCCAATGCCCGTATCCGAATAGGAATCGGAATCGGAATCGGAATCCATATCTTCCTCATCATTATCCCCCTCATCATCGTCGTAGTACTCATCGCCACCTGGTCGTCGTCTGATGCGCTTTTTGCTTACGCTATTCTTGCTGCTTGATGGCGTTTCCTGTGATTCCAGCGATTCCAGTGAGTCCGTCTCCGTCGGCTGCTTTAACTCATTCGACTGCGTCTCCATCACGTCTGTGGTATTTGTGGTATTGTTGCCCATTGGCAACTCCTCCATTGCACCAAAGTCGGCACTCTCCTCCGCTGAGCTGCTGTTCTCCTGTCCAACGCCCGATAGCGACTCGCTGCTCTGCTTATGCTGCTCCTTCCTTTTCTTCTTCTTCTTCAGCGCAGTTTTAATCTCTACCACAACATTGTCATCCTCATCATCATCATAATCACCATCATCATCATCATCATCATCACCAGTTATAAGATCGATTAGATCAAAACCCAAAGATTCGGAGCTGTGCCTGCGACCCACTTCCTGATGCTCGTCGCTGCCATTATGCTGGTGATGGAGCAGGTGAACGGCATGTGGTGCATGATAGCCACTGCCACCAGTGCCGGGAGCAGGTGGCACCGTCACCGTTGAACCTTGCCGCTTGTTTGTGCGTTTGCCGCTGCTGCTGCTGCTGCCCCTGCCGGTGCTCCGGCGCCCACCACTGCTCTTTGGCCGACCACTGCTGATGGGTCTGGCGCCCACAGACTCCACCAACCTTCTGGCCGGATCCACGGAGCGTCTTCGTCGTCGTTGTCGTGGTTGATGCACCGCTGGCAACTCAATGTAGCCATGGGAAACGACAAAAGGCTGGTCGTTGAATATGTTGCCGTTGGCAGCAGCCACTGCAACTCTTGTTGGCTGTGGCGTGTGCGGCTTCTCCAACTGCGTGGCCAGTTGGTGTTGGCCAGTTGTTGTTATTGTTGTCGTCGTTGGTCGTTGGGTCGTCGTTCGCTTGCCCAGCACAATTTGTGGACCTGTTGCCGTTGTTGTTGTTGCTGTTGCTGGCAACTTGTGGCCAGGTTGTCGCTTTGGCGTCTTTGGCTTCTTCAGCTTTTTCTTACGCTTGCGCTTGGGCCTGGACGTAGTCGTCGTTCGGGTCCGGATCGGGGTCTTCTTGATCGTTGGCAACTTGAACAATTGATCGCTTACGCTGGACGCATTGCCGCTGACCACCATTATGGGTGGCGAGCGGTGGATCAACTTGTTGTTGCCGCTCGCTGATGTCGCTGATGTTGCAACTTGTGGCTTCTTAGGACGCTGCAAGCGAATGATCTGCGGACGTGCTGTACTCGAAACGGGACGCTTCAAACTGGGCGTTGACAGCACCGATTGCGATTGGGTCTGAATTGGGGCACACTGCTGCTCGTAGCGCTGTTGCAATGCCAGCAGATCGGCATCGTATTGCGCCTTGGTCACATAAATCTCAATGGCATTGCTATCGTTGCCATTGCCCGGCGACTTTGTGTTGCGACCCACCTCGCTGATGGCATAAACAATGCCAGTTGCCGGATTTGTAAAGAATATGGGCAAACTGCTGCTGTTTGTTGTTGCTGTTGCTGCTGCTGCTGCTGTTGCTTCAGCTGCTGTTGCTGTTGTTGTTGTTGTTGTTGCTGCAGCTTCTGCTGGACTATCATGAATCATAATCAGATTCGACTGCACCTGCTGCGATGTCTCCATCTGGGGCAATTCATAGACATATGGTTGCTGCTGTTGCTGATCATGTCGCTGATCCTCTGCAACGTCATCATTGTCAAATAGCTGAAAGTTCAACTCGGATTGAGGATTCGCCGGCTCTCTATAGCTGTAGCGGGGCACAAAGAAGTCCCCACGACGACGCCCCTTCGCCAGCTGGTCGCGTGTCCAGCTGCGTGTCTCACGCAGCAGACTGTCAAACTCCTCGGCGCTGGGATGATAGCCAAAGTCATAAGCCATAATGCCTGGCAAAGGCACACCCGGCACACCCGACAGACCCGACAGACCCGACAGACTGGCCAGCAGCAGGCGCAGCATGAGCAGCTTTACGACTATGTGAAATGTAGGCATATGTAAATATATTTAAATACATAAATACACACATGCATATATATATATATATATATATATACATATATATATATAAAAATATATCTAAAAACAAAACTCGATTCTTGGATTCTTGGAATTAACGCGACCGCTTCACTACGCGTCTGGCTGACAAATGAAAATAACATCGGGCCCACCAAGAAGCCAGCAAATCCAGCGACAGACAGACAGACTGACAGACAGACAAACAGACAGAGAGCGCACACAGAGCACAGCAGGAGAAACTCAAAGCCCAAATAGTCTCCCCCAATAGTGGCGAGTTTCGGCTGCTTGACTTTTGCCCGTAACGTTTGAGTGAAGATGTCGCTCGTTGCTGCTACTTCATCTCTTAAGTTTTATTACACTCGGAATGCACAGGCTGAAACAACTAGTTTCTAGAAAACGCAATTTCTTCAAGTTCGAAAATAACTCTCAAAAAATGTCTTGTGTTTTGTGCCAGCTTTTTGGAATTATCGACAGTTTCTAATTCTAATTTCAAGTTCATTTGCCCTTTTCCAGGAGTCTTATAATTTTGCATAGAAGAAGACGAGACGTCCGTAAAGTCCGTAAAGTATATTGTATACTCATCACTAGCCGAGCCGATATAGCCCGATTTTTGCTCAGTTTTAAGGGAATTTCGTTGGATTTAAATGTCAGCCGATTAACTACGGTGTACAAGGATCTGTGTATACGATACATAATATGTATTTCTAAAAGTTGAAATGCAAAAAGTTATTAAAACTAAAAAAAGAGAGCGAATGTTTTTTGCCAGTGTAGTACCTCGGCACACGTTAAACGTTGTAAGCGGTATTCGTACCGCCGCCTCCATCGCCGCCTCCATCGCCTCCTCTGTCTCCTCCTCCATCTGCATGTGGAGCGATCTCCAATGTTCTGGCTGCCTCATTGTTGTCGACAAATCATCGAAGCATTGCAAATTGTCGATCTAATCATAGATGACAATCAACGATGACACTGTTGCACAGTGGTGCAAAAGTGCCTTTAGTGCCTCACTTTACTCATCGTCAGTCGCAGCTCTTATTCACAATTGCCAGTCCATAATTTTTCAATTAAAACTTGACTTGCAAATAATACTGCACTTAGCTATGGGAATACAATTTTCGTTCAAAACTAATGTTATAATTCAAGCGTCATATCCTATATCCATATGAACGGAGTATCTCTAAGTCCATTAACATTTAACATAAAATTAGCATAGCATTAACATAACATTAACATGTTAACATTCAAAAGTTCTGTTAAATATTAAAATTCTTAATGCATTTTTTTTATCACATCGAGCACTATTTATATTATTTTATTATTATAAGATTACAAATAGATATTGCGAAAACGTTGATAAAATATAGTTTCATATTTTATATGGAATAGTACTATTAGATGATAATACGGCTTAATTCGCATGTGTTTTCCTTTGACAGGTGTCAAATTATCAACACGCCAACAGAAAGTCCACCTATGAAATGAGAAAGCTTTAAATCTTGTGTATGAAGCTATTCGTGCATAAATTGGGGCGTTTCCATCTATTAAATGACTGCGCTGTTTTACGCTTCCTGTTTTTCAGTTTTGATTAA
Organism: Drosophila basisetae; assembly: GCA_035041595.1. NCBI lineage: Eukaryota > Metazoa > Arthropoda > Insecta > Diptera > Drosophilidae > Drosophila > Drosophila basisetae. The sequence continues at coordinate 20,303,684 of JAWNLB010000174.1, forward strand.
TTGCACTCCATAAATATGTAATCAATATTTTGTATGCTACTTAAAATGAAATCAGAATCCAGCAACCCACGCGAGCCTCGTCGTGACCATCCACCTTCAACAGATGACAGTATACGGTATATATAGGTATATGGTGTAAGGATATCTGAAAAGCGTTATACATAAATTTAGTTAGTGCATTTTATGTTGCCGTCGCCGTAAACACTTTCAACTGTTCAACTTTATCTGTTATCCGAGTTGATCTGCATATGCTTTTAAATTACCACACATTCGATATATGCATTCGATATATATCGATAAGGCTTTTGCGCAGGCAAGAGACTTCAAATTTAGCATAGAAGCTTTCAGATGAAGTTTGCTCCATTTTGATTGATGTCGATTTATGATAGCAATAAGGCAGAATACGCCTCCTTTTGATATATAATACTCACTGACTTATTATTGATCCACTGGGCAAATTTCATCAAGATCCTATAAGAAACAGCCAAGCCATAGTCGAAAATGTATTCTCATATTGATCTCATTTCTGAATATAAATTTATATATGCGCTTGCATGTGTGAGAAAGGGATGGCATGGTAATCGACGCTAGCCTCAATATGTTCTCGTGTGTGTGTATTCTGCAGAGCACCGTTATTGATGTATGCATGCCTTTGTTGCAAGCGAGTTCATTTTGTGTTCAGTTCGGCCTGGTTTGTTTTTACTTGCACTTGCAGACTTGCTCACATTTGGGTATGCAATTGTTTTAAAGTTCAAATTTGCGAATAAAACTATAATAAACATATATTTAACAGCTGAGTGCAGGGTATACCGCAGTCGAGCTCACTCGACTACAGCACTCGGACTTGTTTTTCGCTGCGCAAATGCAACGTTTAATTTATATTGTGCACTGCTTGCCGCATTTGCCGCATTGCATTCTTGGCTCTTGGTTCTCGGCTCTCTTCATACGCATCCCAGGAAATCGACCTAAATTTGAAATAAGACTTGTTTTCTTTCGCCACTTGGGCCACTTGGTGCGGATTGAGGATTAAGATACAGGTTTGTAATAGTATTTTTTTTTGGACTCGTATTTACGTTAAGAAGATCTTTCACTTTCTACACATTCATTCTACTGTTAAAATTACAACCGCAGCAAAGGTTTGTGGGGGGAGTGGGAGGCGGTGGTTGAGGGGCGGACGCCTTTTGACTTTCGCCATTGACGTAAATCCCCCCTCCTCACGGGGCTGGGCCAAAGGTAAGCCACAGGTGGTTAGTTTAGAAAACGCCGCAAAAGAAGTTACTGTCGCCACACCACAACAACAACAACAATAACAACAAGCCCTGAAACAACAGTAAATAAATAGTATGACAACTATAACAATAACAATAACAATAACAATAACAATACCAACAATAAGTAGCAACTACTAGCAACAACAACTCGAGCGTCACTAAAAAACGTTTAAGTCAACGGCAAATCCACAGCACAAGTTTTTAGAGATGCGCCAAGTGTCTATTTTTCTCAACACGACACGACACGACTAGAATCGAAGCACGGAGCACAAAAAACATTCAATTGTTTGTTTACAAAAAATACCCAAGTGTAAATTATTATATATTGCAGAAATCTTATGTATATTTCTTATTATTTGTCTTATTGAGATTAATTTTCAATGTTTTTGTTTACATTAAATAAATTGATTAATTAATTGATAAGGCATCACATTAAATCGTGTCACGCGTACATACCTAAAATGGAATAAGGCAAGAAGAGCAAAAGCCAAAGCCGATGCCAAAGCCAAGAAGCATTGTGAAATTGGATAGTAAGTAGATAGATAGTGGACGATTGGGGTCTGGGGGGGATTCTAGCTCATACTTATATGTATACAGTAAATAACCATCATACGTGTACCTAATTATATAGTAGCTAATACTTATAGATAATAGCAGAAAGCAAGACATTTTAATTTCATATTTTCTTTTTAGGCAAACAAACTAGTTGCCAAGTTGCCAAGCTGCACATATATATATCTATATATAAGTTAAGACCAGTTATTACAAATCGCTAATGCATTCAGCTCAACCCTTGCACTCAAACTAATGATCGAGGCCAAGGTGCATTGAACGGTATATGACACATTCCGTCAGAGGACACAAGAGTCAGATCTAATAAAGCACTCAAAATAAACGATCATGTGTGTATGTATAATTTAATTAAGAGAGAGAGAACTTTCATATTTTAAATTATTATATATTTTCCCTTACTTAACAATATTTAATGTACTTATTTTGCGGTGATTTGTATGTAATTTTTAAAACGATCCAGAATCCAATTATTGCTACAGTCGAATATAAAGTGGAGCCATCTCCTGGAGAGTTTGAGAAACTCTGCATGTCCATCGCACGCTGAAAGGGATACTGCAAAAATGCAAAAATTACACATTTAAGAAAACTGTCCAAAGCCCATTCGTATGGTAGTGAAACACTTGTTGAGATTTCACTCTCACGCCGAATGGCGTGATGGCTTTTCCAGTCAGTAGCCTTGTTCAAACCAAATCACTTGACACACGACTATCCAGAATCCGTAGTGAAATTTTCGACTTACGATCGACATTCTGTTTTTAAATAAAAAATATCCGATATTTCCGCTATTTAAAGAACTTTCGTCCATTGCATTGCTTTATTCAGCTCTGCGGCACATCCGGATAGACCTCTAAATATGCGACCTCAAAAATGTATAAGCATTTGTAGTGCATCAGAATATAGCCGTGTTATAGCACTACTTACTGGTTATAGATTTCTTACAACCGCCAGCAGAGTGGCGCCATCTTTGGGCTGCAATATAAAGGTTTTCTTACACACCGGCTCAAGATATGCACCGGAAATTTTCACTCAAAAGCAGAGCAGGCACAAAAGTATGCAACGTGTCAAATGCTGAGAACCGACATAAAATTAATCATAGAAACGAACATTTTTTTATTTATTTTTTTTTATTTTTGTAACGTTTTTATTTTAAATGCTAATCAAATTAAGATTCGCCATAAACTAAATTGTTGTTTCTTCACATATGTATTTAATTAACTAAATAAGAATACGCACGCATATAATTAGTGTTTAATGGAAGCATAACTGTTTGCAACATGAGCAAAATTCATAGTACAGTAAAATGTATTTGTTGATACGAATTCTTCTTACATTTTTGTCTTTTTCGATGTTTCTTGTAGTTTTTTTTGTACATGGAAAATGTATTTAAATATAGGTATGTATGCTGCGAATAGTGTACAAAAAAAAACAATAATATAATTTATCAAATGAAAAACGAAAATTTATGTGTATATTTAAAAATAAAGAATAACTGGCATCTGATTAATCGATTTATTAGATGACGAAACTTGAGTTTGTCATCGATTGCCATTGTTATCGATCAAGCTGTGGGAAGACGTCGTTTTAGATTTTGCACTTATTTTGAAAGGCCACAGATTTGCTTTATTTTTTTTTGTTTAAAGTTCGCTTCAAAGGGAAGAGCTGATGTGTTTTTTGTTGTTTTTTTTGTTTGTTTCTGTTTTTTTTTTTTAGAACCAAAGGGCGAACTTAATGTTTAAAATTAAGTTGAAATATTTGCACATATTTGTATATATATGTTTTATAAAATGTATGCGTGTGTGTGTGTGTGTGTATAGCAGTAAATAAGTGATAAGAGATAGAATGTAAAGGTAACCTTTTTCATAATTAAATACACACCAAAAAATATATATAGTATAATTATAAAAAATAATAAGAAAATAATATAATAAATAATAAATATGCTGCATGCACTTTTTCTTTCTTTCCTTTTCGTTTCGTTTTTTTTTTTGTTTTTCTTCTGTTTTTGTTGTTTTTTTTCTTACTTAATCTATACATGTGCATTTCCTTTCCTTTTCTTTTCTTTTTTGTTTTATTATTATAATTTTTAGTTTTTTTTCTGTATAAAATTATTGTTTAAGGCACTTTGAGAATTAACCCCCATTTTCAAGATGTTTTCTAAATTAGTAATTCGTCATATTCATTAATTTGACATAAATATTTAAAAAAAAAAAACATTAAAAAAAAACAATAATAAATTAGGGATTTCATATTTGAATTAGTTGTAGTTTTGCGTTTCTTTCGATTTGTTGTAGTTTGTGTTTTGCGTTTGATATTTTTTTATATAAACTAATTTAACAGATTTGTAATTCACATTTGTATATATATAAATAAATATATATATATGTCTGTGTGTGTATGTGTATGTGTATGTGTACAGCTAATGTTTAAAGGCAACTCGTAAAAATGTTTACAGAAAGGTAATAATAATTTAATTAATTAATTAATTGATTGCTTTAAGATAGCGCGTACATAGTCTGTTTAAGGCTTAAACATTTTCTCATGTATATGCAAAACTCTTAATTATATTATTATTATTATTATTATTATTTATTAACACTGTACTCAGTTTGTTTTGTGCTTTCCTTTTTCTAAGAACAATAAGTAAAAGGCAAATGCAAATCGACGACTTTGAACACATTTCGCACACTGTTTTTTCCCATGTTTGTTGTGCGATCATTTATCGTTGATCGTAATCGTTAATCGTTTCACTTTGCCATTATAAATAGTTTAAATAGTTGTTGTTTTATTGCATTTTATAATATTGTAAATGTGTAAATATTTGTATATATAAATATTGTTTTGTATAAACTACGAATTATTAACTGCACCCCGAAGAAAAAAATATAATATATAGAAACGTACGTTTAAATAAATTATAAAAATATATATACACAATATGTATGTATATGTTTGCATATAATAAACGATATTATTATTATTATTATTATATATTCGTACCACATACAGATATATGTATATGAATATGAATATGAATATATAGCATATTAAATAAAATTATCAATGGTCAAAATATGTGTTTGTGTCTGTGTGTGTTTGTGTCTGTGTGTGTTTGTGTGTGTGTTTGTGTGTGTGGCTGTGTGTGTGTGTCGGTTTCATAAATTATTAACAGTAATTGTTGTTGTATGCATATATGAAAATAAATTATGTTTTAGCCCTTTCTGTCTTTCTTTTCTAAAATCAGCAGGAATTCAAACAATTAAGTAATTATAATTATAAAAAAAAAACCATAATAATAATTTCATAAAATTTTTGTTGTTGTCGTGTTTACTTTTGCTGCTTGTTATTATTGTTGTTTGTGTTGTTTTCACATCAACTTTAGAGGTATATCATATCATATCATATATATCATTCGTAACGTTATCGGTATCGTTATCGCTATCGCTAGACTTTTATCAAAAATCAACTCAAATATATACACAACATTTGTTTATTACATAAAATGTAATAATAAATTAAAGTTCTTCTTTTCCTTTTTTAGTTTTTTTTGTAATTTTTTTTTTGTATGCATACAAATATATATATATATATATATTTAAATAGGGTCTGACTTTTTTAAGGCTTAGATTTTGTTGTATATAAATATTAAACAAAAGCGACAAGTGCATATGGAGGGGTGTTGGGAAAGTGCCATCGATAAGTTATCGATAAATGCAGCAACGTTCTTATAGTTTAGTGTAACGTTTCCTTGAGCATTGGATCCCTTCTATGCATGTATATAGGGTATATTGAATGTACAGTCCAGAAATTTCAATTGTCCAGTTTTTTTTGTTGTTTCTTTTTTGCTTTTGGTATATAAAATAAAATGGAATATATATATATATATATATATATATATATAATGTGTGAATGCCAAAGATCTTGTTGCGAGAGTGAAAGAGATGGTTTGGTGGAGAGTGAGGGGGGGCGAGAGGGTTTACAAGAAATTCTCCTGGGGAATGTTAATGTTGTAGCGATGATTAATTGTTGTTGTCTGAGATTTTTGCATTAGAATTGTAGCTGCCGCTGCTTTTGCTGCTGCTGCTGCTGCTGCTGTTGTTGTATTTGCTGCTGTTGTCGACGAGCTGAGTCGATTGAAGACGGGCAATCGTGGCGCCTCCTCATTCAGCTGCTGCTGGTGTTGCAGTGGCGAACTGGCACTCTTCTGCACCAACTGCTTGCTGCAGCTGATGTTGTTGTTGCTCTCATAGGGCGGTGGGGTATGCACCGGCGATATTGGAGCATTTGGACTGTCGGGGGGCGTGGCAGGCGCCAGTCCACAGGCAGACGAGGTGGAGGAGGCCGATGACGAGCCGCCACTCGAGTTGATTTGGCCAGAATTAACCGTGCTGTTGTTGTTGTTGATGATGTTATTGTTGTTGTTGCTGCTGTTGTTGTTGTTGGGCATATTTAAATATGCCGTTGCATCGTGAAAAGGAAAATTTGTCAACGAATTCGTCGGCGAGAGCGAGAGCGAACCAGTCGGCGATTCACGATCGGAACCAGTGCTCATGCTCAGCGGCGGACTCAATGGCAAAAAGTATTGATTCATATTGTTGTTGTTGTTGTTGCTGTTGTTGCTGCTGCTGTTTGTGTTGGTTAGCTGTGTGGGCTTTGAGAACGTTTTGTTGGCTTGCGCAGCTGCTGCTGCTGCTGCCTGTTGTTGTTGTTGTTGTTGTTGTTGCTGCTGCTGCTGCTGCGCACGGGCTTCGTCCGCATTGTGCACAAAATGGCAACGAGGACCATAGGGACAGAAGCCAACGCTGTGGAAGGTTCGACAGTATTCGGTCTTGTACTTGGGATGGCGCTGCAAGTTGCGCAACTCGTAATAGCCGTGGGCGAATTGACACTTTTCCCCGTATTTGCACTCGCCGGCCTCCTCATACGGACGGCACAATTCCGTCTTGTAACTGTGTCGTCATCGTCATCGTCATCGAAAATTGAAAAGGAGGAGAGGCAGAGAATTAACACATCAGTTTGACAGCAGTTTCAATGTTTATAAAGAGAGAGAGAGAGAGAGAGTGGCATGTTATAACAGGATTATTATGTTGCACCACTTTTATTGCATTAACATATACAACAAACTCAATTTGTTCCTAGATGAGATTGATACACCGCCATCTATGGAGTATTTATTGATACTTGACGAGCTTAAAGTTTAAAGCTTAATACCTCCCTAATCATCGAGGATCACCTGGCAGGCTAACTGTTCTCGCTCTCTCTTTTATTTGACTTGATTTGAAATTTGAGCTTTGGAAAAGCTTTACGTTTTAGACTTACCGTGATGTATTCATTGGCTGCTGCGGCGGCAGCGGCTCCGATTGTGTCCGCTCCAGCTTGCGATGCAGCGTTATGTTGTTCAGATTCTCAATGATGGTCACCAGCGAAGGCACTTGCGGCTGCTGCTGTTGTTGCTGTTGTTGTTGTTGCAGTTGCTGTTGGTGTTGTTGATGCTGATTCACTTGCCGCTGCGCTGGCTGTGAGATTGTGCGCGTTAGCGGTCCGTGCAAGCGGTGATGCTGCAGTTGCTGATGCAGGACTTGCTGCTGCTGCATATCACTGACAACCTGCAATAAGGCCAAGCAAAAAAGCAAACAATTAATTTTGAACTGAGCTTTCGCATATTCGCCGCGGCCACCGTCTCTACTTCTCTGTCTCTCTCTCTCACACACACACACATACAACAGCAACGAAAGGCCAAGCACATTTCGGAACAATAAAGCAAAGCCAATAACAATCACGACAAATCACGGCAAAGGAGCAGAAGCAGAGCAACAGAAAAGAGACGCGCTCAAATATATATATATATATTTATATATATTTATATATATTTATATATATATATATATATATATATATATATATACAAACACACGCACACAAAATACTTTTACTTTTAACCTGACCTATAAGTAAAAAGTAAAGAGCAAAAGCAAAAGGCGCTCACTCAATTTTCAATCGTTGTTGTTGTTGTTGCTGCTGCGCAGCTTGCCTAGCATTGACGTTGACGTTGACGTCGGCAGTGCAGTCGTTAGAAATTAATTTTGGGTCTATCAGCCGTCACTTGTAATGGTAATGATATTGCAAAAAAAACAACAAAACAACCAACAAAAACATAACAAATAAAAGGCAAATGCTATTTTTATAAATATATGTAATTTTCCAGCCATTAACCAATACAACAACAACAACAATGACAACGTTAACAACACGCATACGGACATAACGTCGACTGCGGCTGCGACTGCGCTGCCAGCGGCCAAAGATCTGAGCCACACACAGCTGCTCAATCCGGCATGCCTACCACCCCTCGTCTCCCCTCTTCTCGCTATCTCCCTCTCTCTCTCTCTCTCTCTCTCTCTCTCTCTCTCTCTCTCTCTCTCTCTCTCTCTCTCTCTCTCTCTCTCTCTCTCTCTCTCTCTCTCTCTCTCTCACACACACACAAGCAGCCCACTCGAGTCCGACTTTGCGTGTGTCGTCATCAGTTTCGGTTTTTTCTTTCTTTCTGTATTATTATTGTTATTGTTGTTGCTATTCAATTTCGTGCGATGCTGTAACACGTTATGCAACCAACAACGAACAAACCAACAAACCAACCAACCAACACAACACACACACACACAAGCACGCAGACTTCCAGAAAGAGTGGGAGAGAAAGAGAAAGAGAGAGTGGCGCAGGCAACTAATAGCATGAAGAAGAAGAACAACAACAATAAGAGCAATTACATATGTATAGAGCTCAAGTTCAAGCCAACAACACACAAAACACACACCGCACAACACCATACACAGGCACACAACAAACGAAACAGGCCGCAAAGCGAAGCTGCAGACGAAGTCACCGTCGCGGCCAAAAACAAAAACATTTTATTTTTGGGGCCCAGCAGCCGTTTGGAAAAAAAACAGAAAAAAGGCAACAACAAGCCAAACTGGTTGG